>JAVRXN010000010.1:40251998-40296998 GCA_033556935.1 Timema podura
CTACCTGTGACGTCACGGCCAGTCAAGATAGGATTTCCGTTGTTAATTAATTTACGTTTTACTCAGAGAGTTTTAAATAATATTTATATAGTTATATATTATATAACTTTTAAACACAAATCATAAATTCTTAAATAATTCTAATAAATAGTCCAACAGTATAACAAATTTATTATTTTTATTTTTAAGTAGTTTTTGTTAACGTATTTTTTATAAATCCTCTACAACTTAAACTATTTGGCTTGGTCACGAAACTGGCCTATAGTAGTCTTCCTGCCAAGATGTGGATTAAAAAAGTCCGTTGTAGCTTATGTCTCTCTAGACTATGAAGCAAGAAAAAGGTAAAATTAAAAGGCAAGTCAGTGTTTTCAAGGCGTAAATATCAAAGTTACCGTGTAAACTTGTCAGAGGAAGGGGGAAAGGGTTGTCAGCATATGGACAAGTGCCCTCTCAGGGTGAACTGCTTATTTTCTTCTCTCTCTTTTTATTTGGTACATTGGCGCCTAAGTGTGATAATGCTTAAACTACTTGGGTGCGTCAATTTAATATGCAACCCACTTTGCAAAATACCTTCGAAATCTTCGAATAAGCAACATCGTTAAGATGATACAACTCTAGTAATAAATGAGAAAATGTAAGTTTTTAAAACCACGCTAATTAATATATAAGAGAATTCTATGCAAATATGACATTATTTGGTATAGCAAAAAGGTTTGAGTAGTTTAATTTTCGTTAAATTAAGAATACAGAATTTGAGAACATACACCCTGTTTTTTAAGCACTGGTTATGGGCATAATTATCTACTAATTACGCTAATGAGTTAGGAATAAGGAAGGTTGAATTTATAGGAATTGTACCTACATTAGCGTGGAAGGAAAGCTGATTATTTTTTAAACCACCCTCAGTACACCCGACCGGAAATTGAACCCATATCTCCCTGTCATTGGCAGCCTAGTCTATTCCACCGCGTGTTAATACCAGTTTGGGATATTTGCACTTAATGATTTATTCAATAAAAAAACCTTAACATAATAATGTCGATAGACTTGTCTAGTAGTGGTAATGTATTTTACTCTAACTTTGTGTTGATAATTTACTACGCTTTAGTGCCTAGATATAAGTTTTTTTTGTCTACATGACTTATATAATTATTTAATCCATGATAAAATTGAAGATGTGGTCCAGTGGTCCTATACAATGGACTAGATCTGTACTTGTTCATAGTTAGCAATGAGTTTAGTTGCTCTTGGATTATATTAAACTATCTCTTTTCCACGTTAATATGTGTTAGCTAGTTCTAAGCTACCATTAATTCCCCAACCATTAGATTAAGTAATTAATAAAACCGTGTGTAGAAGGTACTGACAAGAGCAAACTTACGACATTATGTCTTTATGGGCTTAAACATAGTGAAATGAATTAAGTTATTTGCTTGATAGCCCAAATCCTTCTAAACACAACTATAAGAATATTTTTATATTTACATATTGGTACATTTAGAATGTATGGTATTTCAAATCCTGTATGTTACTGACTAACACATTAACAAACTTATAACTTACGGTACATTTTATTCATATTCCTCATGCGTAGTGTCCAGGTTAAAATGTTGTAGCATAGATCTTAACATACATCTTCATCACTAGAGTCCTATTCGAGTTCCAAGTAACGAATCCTATCGGATCGATCATCTTATTCTCCCTCGTCAAGGACCTGGTTTCCACACTCATTTTAACTGCAGGCTGGAGTACCCCTAAGGTTGTTTACCAAGCATCATGGCAAGCTTCACATTTTGGGACACTTGCAGCTCAGCAACCCAAGAACAGCATCAGGAGCTTGAGTGCCTGTCATCCACAGCAAGGAGAGTTTTCCTTCTTATTTCGCCATCCATCCGTGACCATCTGTTGGATCAGAAATATCAGCAAAATGTTATAAACTTCTCCAAATAGCGGATTGGTATTTTGATCTCCATGTGTGTTGATATAAATAGTCTTTGCTGGGTAGTAGCTGCCCAGAATTAGTAACCCCCTTTTGCTCTGAAAATATGATACCTGAATATGCATTATTTTAATTTTATACTAATAAAAAGGTTTTTTTTAAATATTGTGCGAGATTTTTAACCCCATATTTCATGGATCCAATTTTCAAATCTAAAATCTTCAATATTTGTTTTATTATTTGTGGTGGTCTTTGTACTTACATGATTAAAATAATCAAATTTTTTATTATATCTATAAGTTTTTTTAAAATAAATTTTGAGATTTAAGACACCCTTAACCTCTATTTTCATAATCTTTAGTATAAATTAGAAAACTTTCATACTTTGCTAGCTATCTTGTATAGCCCATCCAGCTCCGCAACAAATATCAATTTTATATCATACCAAATTTCTTTGTTTTGGGTTTTGGAAATTTATATTCCCCACTCTCCCCTTACCCTCTATACACCGATCCTTGTTTTGAAATAATAAATGTTGACTCTTTTAGTTATTTAAGATTGTCCCTATACATGTATGTAAATATTTCAACCTTCCACCTTCCAAGAAGGGTTTAATTCTATTAGATTAGGATTTTATTTACTGCTTATATCAGGGTTTGAATTTTGTTCAGGTGTTCTAGGGGGCTTTTCCTTAATAGTTTTCCTATTTCACTCCACGCAAATATGGGTACAACTTTATAGTCTAGTCACCTTCATGTTTAACACATTAGCGTTATAAGTATTTAAGTATATAGCTCGACGGGTAGTTAGGCATTGTGCTATAAACAAACAAAAACGTCACAGCCAATATCGATAAACTATTTAAATTCAAAAGAATGATCGCTGATGAATTGTAGCAGTTCTTTGAGTGATATTTTATTCTCTGCATTGAAGGACACATTCAATAGCCAAACCAGCGTGCCGTAAGAAGTTCCGAATAGTGGTCATTGCCACACTCCTCCATGTATTGTCGGAAAACGGTGTGCAGCAAAGTAACTTGTCTGTTTTTGCTTGCTGCAAGAGCAGTATGAAGCTTGAGCCCGTAAGGTGGGGAGCATTGATAGTCAGTACCCGGCAATTCGGCTACTTCCCATTCCATGTTTTCAGTTGCTCTATATGCTACTACAGTAAGAACTCTGGTAATAAAACAGTTTTTCAAGTCTTAAGTTCAAACACACATTGAGGTTTATTTTCAAAGAGTTACAATGTTAGAATGAATTTTTGCTTGGACATTGTATTTTTTTTTCGATTATTTTAAAAACAAATTTGATGGCGCATCACGAACGAGAATTTTCACAAATAGGGCCTTTTGAAATGTATGAGTAGGGATCATTTACGGTCCTCAGGGCGGAAGTGACGTCATAATAGTGGGGTGGGTAGTTTTTGGGATAGGGCCTTATACATAGGTACGGTTTTCAGGGCAGAGAGGGGAAGGTAGGGGAGGTATCGTGATGATGTGTTGGAGGTGGGGTGGGATGGTTGTTGGTGGGGGGTTGAGGGTATATAGCTCGCGTGTGTTGGATGGTTCTGCGGGGGGAGGGGGGCGGGGGTGGCAAGCGGGAATAGGTCCTTATACATAGGTACGGTTTTCAGGGCAGAGAGGATAGGCCCCTTATACATGCATATGGTTTTCAGGGCAGAGAGGAGAAGGTAGTGGTGGTATCGTGATGATGTGAGGGAGGGGGGGTGAGGGTTTATAGCTCGCGTGTGTTGGATGGTTCTGCGAGGGGAGGGATGGCAAGTGACGGCGACCTCGGGAGGGTGTTTTCTCTCTTTTCTCATAGATATAGGCCGCCTCACTTAAACATGCATACGGTTTTCAGGGCAGGTGTGAGGGGGTGGAGGGGAGGGGGTGGCAAGCGACGGTGACCGCGGGAGGGTGTTTTCTCTCTCTCTCTCGTGTTGTAGATATACCTTAAACATGCATACGGTTTTCAGGGCAGGTAGGAGAAGGTAGAGGAGGTATCGTGATGATGTAGGGAAGGGGAGTGGTGGGGGGCGGGGGGTGGTGGTGGCTAGACTATCGAAGACGGGGAGATCGAGGTTCGAATCTCTGTCAGGTGAACTGGGAGTGGTTTTCCCTAAATGGTTTTCCATTCTCCCTCCACGCAAATGTGGATTCACTTCCTCTAAATTCAACCTCAACAATTCCTAACCCATTAGAGTAATTAGTACGTAAGCGTATAAACCAAACGGGTAGTAATATGCGGTGCTAATAAAATCCTTCTAAGTCAGTTATGGCTCTTAGTATATTATTCAGCAATCAATCGCTAAATGGTTTTCCCATTCTCCCTCCACGCAAATGTGGATTCACTTCCTCTAAATTCAACCTCCCCCCAATTCCTAACCCATTAGAGTAATTAGTACGTAAGCGTATAAACCAAACGGGTAGTAATATGCGGCGCTTATAAAACCTTCTAAGTCAGTTATGGCTCTTAGTATATTATTCAACAATCAATCCCTAAATGGTTATTCCATTCTCCCTCCACACAAATGTGGATTCACTTACTCTAAATTCAACCTCCCCCCCCAATTCCTAAAACATTAGAGTAATTAGTACGTAAGCGTATAAACCAAACGGGTAGTAATATGCGGTGCTAATAAAACCTTCTAAGTCAGTTATGGCTCTTAGTATATTATTCAACAATCAATCCCTAAATGTTTTTCCATTCTCCCTCCACGCAAATGTGGATTCACTTCCTCTAAATTCAACCTCCCCTCAATTCCTAACCCATTAGAGTAATTAGTACGTAAGCGTATAAACCAAACGGGTAGTAATATGCGGTGCTAATAAAACCTTCTAAGTCAGTTATGGCTCTTAGTATATCATTCAACAATCAATCCCTAAATGGTTTTTCCATTCTCCCTCCACGCAAATGTGGATTCACTTCCTCTAAATTCAACCTCCCCCCCCCCCAATTCCTAACCCATTAGAGTAATTAGTACGTAAGCGTATAAACCAAACGGGTAGTAATATGCGGCGCTAATAAAACCTTCTAAGTCAGTTATGGCTCTTAGTATATTATGCAACAATCAATCCCTAAATGGTTTTTCCATTCTCCCTCCACGCAAATGTGGATTCACTTCCTCTAAATTCAACCTCCCCCCCAATTCCTAACCCATTAGAGTAATTAGTACGTAAGCGTATAAACCAAACGGGTAGTAATATGCGGTGCTAATAAAACCTTCTAAGTCAGTTATGGCTCTTAGTATATTATGCAACAATCAATCCCTAAATGGTTTTTCCATTCTCCCTCCACGCAAATGTGGATTCACTTCCTCTAAATTCAACCTCCCCCCCCAATTCCTAACCCATTAGAGTAATTAGTACGTAAGCGTATAAACCAAACGGGTAGTAATATGCGGTGCTAATAAAACCTTCTAAGTCAGTTATGGCTCTTAGTATATTATTCAACAATCAATCCCTAAATGGTTTTTCCATTCTCCCTCCACGCAAATGTGGATTCACTTCCTCTAAATACAACCTCCTCCAATTCCTAACACATTAGAGTAATTAGTACGTAAGCGTATAAACCAAACGGTAGTAATATGCGGTGCTAATAAAACCTTCTAAGTCAGTTATGGCTCTTAGTAATTATTCAACAATCAAACCTTTGGTTGAAAACTACGCTACGAGTGTTATTATCAATAATGTCAATCTCTATTAAACCTTATTACTGATTTTAATATTTGAAAAATGATACCTGAACGTTTAATTTGGTGCATTTGATATATTTATATACAACCCACCAACCCCTCCATAGACATACACGCATTTACCCACACATATAGTTAAATAAAAAAACTATATTGATATATTATTACATCAACTTTCTAGTGGAAACCACCCTCGAGTAACCAAACTTTATCTTTATTTGTACATACAATCCCATACACATCATAAACACAAACATACATAAGCCACAACACACAATCTAATACTTAAAATACACAAAACACAAACATCACATAAACCCTGAATCCCATTGTGTGTATGTGCGGGTGTGTGAATGTTCATATGTGAGGATGTGTGTTTGTGAAGATGTATGTATATGAGGATGTATGTACTGTATGTGAATGTGATTGTACAGTCTGAGCGATTTGTTGACAAACTCAAAGGACATGTTATTATACAAACATAGAGAAAGCAACTCGTGCGGTCGGCGGTAGGCTCCCTACTGATATATCGGCTCTGCTCGTAAGCAGATGAAATAAATAATAGCGTGGGCCTTGGATAAAAGTGGACTGATTATTAGGAAAACTTTTGTTTTTTTTTCAGTTCCTAATTACCCCTCCCCCCTCCCCTCCACCTCAACTCCATGGCTGAGTGGTCAAACATTAGTCCTTGGAGGGCCGGCCTCGGCTACTGATTTAGAGGTTCCAGGCTCGATTCTTGGAGGTACCATATGTATTTTTCCCGAAAGGGTAACTGTACCTATAATCACCATGATAGAATTAACTATGCGTAAGATAAGTATAAGATTTCCACAAGATCTACACCTCCATAATCACTATAATCACGTTATCTCATCGCTAGTATGACGTGTAGATACCTCCAAGGTATACCCTGGGCAACGTTCTCTTTCCACAGAGCGGCTAAAAGTCTACATACACGGCGACCGAACTAGATACTGCACCTCTCAAAAGGCCGGGTGTATAGTACTGTATTAGACGTAATGTTCTGGGTAAAATTAGTGTGTGTAAGTCCTGCTATTAACTATGAACTATCTAGGAGGAAAGGCCGGGTGTATAGTACTGTATTAGACGTAATGTTCTGGCTAAAATTAGTGTGTAAGTCTTGCTATTAACTATGAAATATCTAGGAGGAAAGGTCGGGTGTATAGTACTGTATTAGACGTAATGTTTTGGGTAAAGTTACTGTGTAAGTCCTACTATTAACTATAAAATGTCTAGGAGGAAAGGCCAGGTGTATAGTACTGTATTAGACGTAATGTTCGGGGTAAAGTTACTGTGTAAGTCCTGCTATTAACTATGAAATATCTAGGAGGAAAGGCCGGGTGTATAGTACTGTATTAGACGTAATGTTCTGGGTAAAGTTACTGTGTAAGTCCTGCTATTAACTATGAAATATCTAGGAGGAAAGGCCGGGTGTATAGTACTGTATTAGACGTAATGTTCTGGCTAAAATTAGTGTGTAAGTCTTGCTATTAACTATGAAATATCTAGGAGGAAAGGCCGGGTGTATAGTACTGTATTAGACGTAATGTTCTGGGTAAAGTTACTCTGTAAGTCCTGCTATTAACTATGAAATATCTAGGAGAGGAAAGGCCGGGTGTATAGTACTGTATTAGACGTAATGTTCTGGGTAAAATTAGTGTGTGTAAGTCCTGCTATTAACTATGAAATATCTAGGAGGAAAGGCCGGATGTATAGTACTGTATTAGACGTAATGTTCTGGCTAAAATTAGTGCGTAAGTCTTGCTATTAATTATGAAATATCTAGGAGGAAAGGCCAGGTGTATAGTACTGTATTAGACGTAATGTTCTGGCTAAAATTAGTGTGTAAGTCTTGCTATTAACTATGAAATATCTAGGAGGAAAGGCCGGGTGTATAGTACTGTATTAGACGTAATGTTCTGGCTAAAATTAGTGTGTAAGTCTTGCTATTAACTATGAAATATCTAGGAGGAAAGGCCAGGTGTATAGTACTGTATTAGACGTAATGTTCTGGCTAAAATTAGTGCGTAAGTCTTGCTATTAACTATGAAATATCTAGGAGGAAAGGCCGGGTGTATAGTACTGTATTAGACGTAATGTTCTGGCTAAAATTATTGTGTAAGTCCTGCTATTAACTATGAAATATCTAGGAGGAAAGGCCGGATGTATAGTACTGTATTAGACGTAATGTTCTGGGTAAAGTTACTCTGTAAGTCCTGCTATTAACTATGAAATGTCTAGGAGGAAAGACCGGGTGTATAGTACTGTATTAGACGTAATGTTCTGGCTAAAATTATTGTGTAAGTCCTGCTATTAACTATCAAATATCTAGGAGGAAAGGCCGAGTGTATAGTACTGTATTAGACCTAATGTTCTGGGTAAAGTTACTGTGTAAGTCCTACTATTAACTATAAAATGTCTAGGAGGAAAGGCCAGGTGTATAGTACTGTATTAGACGTAATGTTCGGGGTAAAGTTACTGTGTAAGTCTGCTATTAACTATGAAATATCTAGGAGGAAAGGCCGGGTGTATAGTACTGTATTAGACGTAATGTTCTGGGTAAAATTATGTGTGTAAGTCCTTGCTATTAACTATGAAATATCTAGGAGGAAAGGCCGGTGTATAGTACTGTATTAGACGTAATGTTCTGGCTAAAATTAGTGCGTAAGTCTTGCTATTAACTATGAAATATCTAGGAGGAAAGGCCGGTGTATAGTACTGTATTAGACGTAATGTTCTGGCTAAATTATGTGTAAGTCCTGCTATTAACTATGAAATATCTAGGAGGAAAGGCCGGGTGTATAGTACTGTATTAGACGTAATGTTCTGGTAAAATTAGTGTGTAAGTCTGCTATTAACTATGAAATATCTAGGAGGAAAGGCCGGGTGTATAGTACTGTATTAGACGTAATGTTCTGGGCTAAATTATGTGTAAGTCCTGCTATTAACTATGAAATATCTAGGAGGAAAGGCCGGGTGTATAGTACTGTATTAGACGTAATGTTCTGGGATAATAGTTATGTGTAAGTCCTGCTATTAACTATGAAATATCTAGGAGGAAAGGCCGGTGTATAGTACTGTATTAGACGTAATGTTCTGGGTAAAGTTACTCTGTAAGTCCTGCTATTAACTATGAAATGTCTAGGAGGAAAGACCGGGTGTATAGTACTGTATTAGACGTAATGTTCTGGCTAAAATTATTGTGTAAGTCCTGCTATTAACTATCAAATATCTAGGAGGAAAGGCCGGTGTATAGTACTGTATTAGACGTAATGTTCTGGGTAAAGTTACTGTGTAAGTCCTACTATTAACTATAAAATTCTAGGAGGAAAGGCCAGGTGTATAGTACTGTATTAGACGTAATGTTCGGGGAAAGTTACTGTGTAAGTCCTGCTATTAATTATAAAATTCTAGGAGGAAAGGCCAGGTGTATAGTACTGTATTAGACGTAATGTTCTGGGTAAAGTTACTGTGTAAGTCCTGCTATTAACTATGAAATACTAGGAGGAAAGGCCGGGTGTATAGTACTGTAATTAGACGTAATGTTCTGGGTAAAATTAGTGGTGTAAGTCCTGCTATTAACTATGAAATATCTAGGAGGAAAGGCGGGTGTAATAGTACTGTATTAGACGTAATGTTCTGGCTAAAATTAGTGCGTAAGTCTTGCTATTAATATGAAATATCTAGGAGGAAAGGCCGGTGTGTATAGTACTGTATTAGACGTAATGTTCTGGCTAAAATTAGTGTGTAAGTCTTGCTATTAACTATGAAATATCTAGGAGGAAAGGCCGGGTGTATAGTACTGTATTAGACGTAATGTTCTGGGTAAAGTTACTCTGTAAGTCCTGCTATTAACTATGAAATATCTAGGAGAGGAAAGGCCGGTGTATAGTACTGTATTAGACGTAATGTTCTGGGTAAAATTAGTGTGTAAGTCCTGCTATTAACTATGAAATATCTAGGAGGAAAGGCCGGATGTATAGTACTGTATTAGACGTAATGTTCTGGCTAAAATTAGTGCGTAAGTCTTGCTATTAATATGAAATATCTAGGAGGAAAGGCCAGGTGTATAGTACTGTATTAGACGTAATGTTCTGGCTAAAATTAGTGTGTAAGTCCTTGCTATTAACTATGAAATATCTAGGATTAAAGGCCGGGTGTATAGTACTGTATTAGACGTAATGTTCTGGCAAAATTAGTGTGTAAGTCTTGCTATTAACTATGAAATATCTAGGAGGAAAGGCCAGGTGTATAGTACTGTATTAGACGTAATGTTCTGGCTAAAATTAGTGCGTAAGTCTTGCTATTAACTATGAAATATCTAGGAGGAAAGGCCGGGTATAGTACTGTATTAGACGTAATGTTCTGGCTAAAATTATTGTGTAAGTCCTGCTATTAACTATGAAATATCTAGGAGGAAAGGCCGGATGTATAGTACTGTATTAAGACGTAATGTTCTGGTAAAGTTACTCTGTAAGTCCTGCTATTAACTATGAAATATCTAGGAGGAAAGACCGGGTGTATAGTACTGTATTAGACGTAATGTTCTGGCTAAAATTATGTGTAAGTCCTGCTATTAACTATCAAATATCTAGGAGGAAAGGCCGAGTGTATAGTACTGTATTAGACGTAATGTTCTGGGTAAAGTTACTGTGTAAGTTCCTACTATTAACTATAAAATGTCTAGGAGGAAAGGCCAGTGTGTATAGTACTGTATTAGACGTAATGTTCGGGGTAAAGTTACTGTGTAAGTCCTCTATTAATTATAAAAATGTCTAGGAGGAAAGGCCAGGTGTAATAGTACTGTATTAGACGTAATGTTCTGGATAAAGTTACTGTGTAAGTCCTGCTAATTAACTATGAAATATCTAGGAGGAAAGGCCGGGTGTATAGTACTGTATTAGACGTAATGTTCTGGGTAAAATTAGTGTTGTAAGTCCTGCTATTAACTATGAAATATCTAGGAGGAAAGGCCGGGTGTATAGTACTGTATTAGACGTAATGTTCTGGCTAAAATTAGTGCGTAAGTCTTGCTATTAATTATGAAATATCTAGGAGGAAAGGCCGGGTGTATAGTACTGTATTAGACGTAATGTTCTGGCTAATGTTAGTGTGTAAGTCTTGCTATTAACTATGAAATGTCTAGGAGGAAAGGCCGGGTGTATAGTACTGTATTAGACGTAATGTTCTGGGTAAAGTTACTCTGTAAGTCCTGCTATTAACTATTAAATAATTAGGAGGAAAGGCCGGGTGTATAGTACTGTATTAGACGTAATGTTCTGGCTAAAATTAGTGTGTAAGTCCTACTATTAACTATGAAATATCTAGGAGGAAAGGCCGAGTGTATAGTACTGTATTAGACGTAATGTTCTGTGGTGGGGTAAGGGTTTATAGCTCAAGTGTGTTGTATGGTTCTGCGGGGAGAGGGGAGGGTGGCAAGCTCTTTCGTGGCGGAGACCGTGGGAGGATGCCCTTCTCTCTCTCTCTTACAAGGGAACATAGAGATTAAGGTGTACTGGGGAGATATTTATTGATCCTGTAGGCTAACAGATATAATGTTTCTCTCCGAGACCTCACACACACCTCAGGTATCTCGATAACATCCGGGGTTCTCTTACACCGGTGGATGACTTCCGCTCCACGACATGTGTTTTTTTAGAACGTGTGGGAACTGCGAATATCTCTTTCTAAGGGTTGTAATATTATTTTCTCGGCTTGGTGAAAGAGCATCCCTTGATTTAATCATGCTGGTAAACGGCTCGCCAGACAAGGGTTAAGAACGCAGGTTGTGGGAACAGTATTAATCATTTCACACATGAACATCTGTGCGAGTTGAACTATGAACTTTCTGGCACAGGGAAATTAAGAATTAAGGTTAAATAGTATGGATTCTTTAAACAATACATAAATATATTCTGTACACTGAGTATTATAATAAAATCTCTTCCTCTATCCCTTTTTTTATACTTCCATACAATGATTATTATAAATCTTAAAAGGATACTCTCTATCTCTCGCCCTCTCTCTCTCTCTCTCTCTCTCTCTCTCACAAGGAAATTAGGAATTAAGTTTAAATAGTATGGATTCTTTAAACAATACATAAATATATTTTGTACAGTGGGTATTATTGTAAAATCTCTTCCTCTATCCCTTTTTTTTTATACTTCCATACAATGATTATTATAAATCTTAAAAGGATACTCTCTATCTTTCTCTCTCTCTCTCTCTCTCTCTCTCTTACAAGGAAATTAGGAATTAAGGTTAAATAGTATGGATTCTTTAAACAATACATAAATATATTTTATACAGTTAGTATTATTATAAAATCTCTTCCTCTATCCATTTATTTATATATCTTCCATACAATGATTATTATAAATCTTAAAGGGATACTCTCTATCTCTATATATTCTCTCTTTCTCTCTCTTACAAGGAAATTAGGAATTAAGGTTAAATATCTTCTGTAAAATCTCTTCCTCGATCCTTTTTTTCATCTTAACGGGATCGTAAACTTAAATGAATAGTACAGCCTCTTATTTCGGGTATCTCCGAGCTTGGTGGAGTTACCTTCATAGCGGACTCCATAGGTCTTATCGTGTATCCTTCTAGTGAATGACAGTCTGTGTCCTTCTAGTGAATAACAGTCTATATCCTTCTAGAGAATGACAGTCTGTGTCCTCCTAGTGAATGGCAGTATGTGTCCTAGTTAATGGCAGTCTATATCATCCTAGTAAATGACAGTTTATATCATCCTAGTAAATGACAGTCTGTATCCTAGTGAATGACAATCTGTATCCTAGTGAATGTCAGCCTGTATCCCTCTAGTGAATGACAGTCTGTATCCTCTACCTAGTGAAAAAATTCTCTGTTCTCATAGTGAATGTTAGCCTCTGTCCTACTAGTGAATTAAGCATGTATCCTAGCGAATGACAGCATGTATCCTTACAGTTAATGACAGTCTGTATCCTAGTGAATGACAGTCTGTATCCCCCTAGTGAATGACAGTATGCATCCTAGTAAATGACAGTCTTTATCCTTCTAGTGAATGACAGTCTATATCCCCCTAGTGAATGACAGTATGCATCCTAGTTAATGACAGTCTATATCATCCTAGTAAATGACAGTCTTTATCCTTCTAGTGAATGACAGTATGCATCCTAGTTAATGACAGTCTATATCATCCTAGTAAATGACAGTCTTTATCCTTCTAGTGAATGACAGTCTGTGTCCTCCTAGTGAATGACAGTATGCATCCTAGTTAATGACAGTCTATATCATCCTAGTAAATGACAGTCTTTATCCTTCTAGTGAATGACAGTCTGTATCCCCCTAGTGAATGACAGTATGCATCCTAATTAATGACAGTCTATATCATCCTAGTAAATGACAGTCTTTATCCTTCTAGTGAATGACAGTCTGTATCCCCCTAGTGAATGACAGTATGCATCCTAGTTAATGACAGTCTATATCATCCTAGTGAATGACAGTCTTTATCCTTCTAGTGAATGACAGTCTGTATCCCCCTAGTGAATGACAGTATGCATCCTAGTTAATGACAGTCTATATCATCCTAGTAAATGACAGTCTTTATCCTTCTAGTGAATGACAGTCTGTGTCCTCCTAGTGAATGACAGTCTGTAACAGTATATATCCTCCTAGTGAATGACAGTATGTATCCTCTAAGTGAAATACAGCCTCTAGCACTGTCAGTATAGTTCCACTGCTCACAGAACTAGTAGTAAGAATATGAAGGGAGTAAGGTCCGCTGTTCACAGAAATACTAGTAAGACTATGATAATGGTAAGAACATGGGGAGGGGGGTAAGGTCCACTATTCACAGAACGACTAGTAACGGAAGCAGGTGCTGTAGGATGGGAATCTTGATAACATCCGGCCTCTCTTATTTTGCTGGATGACTTCCGCCCACGACATGGGATTTCAACGATAAATTTTGGTTCACCAGACAAGGCTTAGAACTTAGGTCGTAGGAATGGTGATAATCTTTTCCTCGAATCGGTTCACACGTGAACATCTGCGCGAGATGAACTATGAGCTTTCCAAGTCATTATACTTCAACCCTGAGAAGATTACGTGATGATCTGACGCGGTCAAAGTCACACGCTCTGTAGAGGGTGCGGCTCGGAATCCTCTCGGCCTTATATATAGAGATCTACCCCTTCTAGGTGAAATCATTAGTTACCATCTACATTCTAGAGGAGAATATCTCAGCAAACAGCAAGGCGTTTTGCCTCATTATACGTGATAGAGTGGTTCGCTATGTTGATCGACGTGCAGGGTTACTCGAGTGATGAAATAGTATTCATATTCAAGGAGGTGAGCGTTCTACATTTCGAACCTTTTGAGGAAGCCAACTACAAGTTTCTCCCCCCGTTCAAGATCGACAACCTCTCCGCATCGAGCAGGAGAAATGTAGATTGGGCGAGCGAGAATTATCACGGGCTATCCTGGTGTGACGGAGAAGTACAGTACTCGAATCTTCGTTCTATCATAATTTCCCATCTAGAGCGGTACGCATCGCGACTATCAATCTATATTAAAGGAACTGAGAAGATGACTTGGCTACAGAGTGTCATCGCCGCCGATAGTGACAAGTACGACTTTTGCGAGCTAGGCAATCTCGGTTGCCCTTCTCTGAGTAAGCTTAAAAATCTGTACAACGTAAACAAGTGTTCCACCCATTCCGGCAGCGTCTACTCGTGCGCCACAGAAAATGTCCGGCTACTCTACAAATGGTTTAAGTCTGATCAGACAAAACTTTTGCGATCTGACTAGGAGAGGAGTTGAAGGATGCGTAAGGGAATACGCAGTGTAACTAGTGCTAATTTCTCACTGTCAAAACTCCTAAAAAAAAGGACTTGTATATGAACGAGTGCTTTAAGCCAGAGATAGTAGATCGAAAAGATTTTTATTAACTTTTTTCATCGATCTTTCTTTGATACTCCCTAGATTGTAATGTATCAATTATTACTTTGTATTCTTTTAGAAAGAGATGTATTTGATCAATTAGACTATAAGTATACAAAACTTTTGCGATCTGACCAAGAGTGCGATACAGAACGATACGAGTTGGGTTATTCCAGCTTTGTTTCATATCATAGCCTTAACGAGTTGAAGGATGCGTAGGGGAATACACAGTGTAACTAGTGCTAATTTCACACATTAATGAAACTCTTGAAAAAAAGGGGATTTGTATTTGAACGAGTGCTTAAAGTCAGAGACAGTAGATCGAGAAGGTTTTTTTCATCGATCTTTCTTGGATACTCCTTAAGTTGTAATGTATCAATTATTAGTTTGTATTCTTCTTGAAAAAATGACTTGTATTTGAACGAGTGCTTAAAGTTAGAGACGGTAAATCGAAAAGATTTGTATTAACTTTTTTTCATCGATCTTTCTTTGATACCCCTAGGTTAGTTTCAAATGAAATATTCTGTCGATCTTTCTTTGATGCTCTCAAGAGTGTGATACAGAACTATACGAGTTCGGTTATTCCAGTATTGTTTCATATCATAACCTTGACGAGTTGAAGGATGGGTAAGTGAATACACAGTATAACTAGTACTAATTTCATACACTAATGAAACTCTTGAAAAAAGGACTTGTATTTGAACGAGTGCTTAAAGTCAGAGACGGTAAATTGAAAAGATTTTTATTAACTTTTTTCACCCCTAGGTTAGTTTCAAATAAAATATTCTGTTGATCTTTCTTTGATGTCCCCCTAGGTTGTAATGTATCAATTATTACTTTGTATTCTTTAGAAAGAGATGTATTTAATCAATTAGATTATAAGTATAGGACCTCACTCAAAATGATTAGGATTTTAACCTCCCGACCACTACATCACTAGAAAACCAGTTCATAATATGGGAGTAACATTTAGAGGAATAATTTTTTAATCTTTGAAAATAAATGTATAAGTCTAAGAATGTATCAAACTTTTTTCATTTATCCTTCTTGAATACTTGTAATGTATTAATCATGTGTTTTAAGATTATTAATTTGTTTTCTCTAGAATAAGATATATTTAATCAATTAGAGTATATAAAAAATATATTCTTTGGAAATAAATGTATAAGTCTAATAATGCAGCAAACTTTTTTAAATAAGAAGAATGAATGATTATTACTTTTTCTTCGTATTATTTAGGAAGAGATGTATAGGTCTATGAATCCATAAAAAAACTTTTTTAATTTTTTCTTCGTATTCTTTAGGAAGGGATGTATAAGTCTATGAATCTATAAAAAAACATTTTTTTTATTCTTGTAAATAAATGTATTTAATCAATTAGAGTATAAGTATAGGAATCTATAAAAATTTAATCTTCTGAAATAAATGTGAGAGTAACATTTAGAGGAATAATTTTTTAATCTTTGAAAATAAATTTATAAGTCTAAGAATGTATCAAACTTTTTCATTTATCCTACGATCTGACCAAGAGTACGATACAGAACTATACGAGTGCAGTTATTCCAGCATTGTTTCATAACATAACCTTGACGAGTTGAAGGATGGGTAAGTGAATACACAGTATAACTGGTACTAATTTCATACACTAATGAAACTCTTGAAAAAAAAAAAAGACTTGTATTTGAACGAGTGCTTAAAGTCAGAGACGGTAAATCGAAAAGATTTGTATTAACTTTTTTCATCGATCTTTCTTTGATACCCTAGGTTAGTTTCAAATAAAATATTCTGTTGATCTTTCTTTGATGTCCCCCTAGGTTGTAATGTATCAATTATTACTTTGTAATCTTTAAAAGAGATGTATTTAATCAATTAGACTATAAGTATAGAACCTCACTCAAAATGATTAGGATTTTAACCTCCCGACCACTACATCACTAGAAAACCAGTTCATAATATGGGAGTAACATTTAGAGGAATAATTTTTTAATCTTTGAAAATAAATGTATAAGTCTAAGAATGTATCAAACTTTTTCATTTATCCTTCTTGAATACTTGTAATGTATTAATCATGTTTTTTAAGATTATTACTTTGTTTTCTCTAGAATAAGATATATTTAATCAATTAGAGTATATAAAAAATTTATTCTTTGGAAATAAATGTATAAGTCTAATAATGCAACAAACTTTTTTAAATAAAAAGAATGAATGATTATTACTTTTTCTTCGTATTATTTAGGAAGAGATGTATAAGTCTATGAATCCATAAAAAAACTTTTTTAATTTTTTCTTCGTATTCTTTAGAAGGTATGTATAAGTCTACACTACCAACTTTTTCATTTATCCTTCTTGAATACTTGTAATGTATTAATCATGTTTTTAAAGATTATTACTTTGTTTGAGCTATAAACCCTCACCTCACCACAGAACATTACGTCTAATACAGTACTATACACCCGGCCTTTCCTCCTAGATATTTCATAGTTAATAGCAGGACTTACACAGTAACTTTACCCGAACATTACGTCTAATACAGTACTATACACCTGGCCTTTCCTCCTAGACATTTTATAGTTAATAGTAGGACTTACACAGTAACTTTACCCAAAACATTACGTCTAATACAGTACTATACACCCGACCTTTCCTCCTAGATATTTCATAGTTAATAGCAAGACTTACACACTAATTTTAGCCAGAACATTACGTCTAATACAGTACTATACACCCGGCCTTTCCTCCTAGATAGTTCATAGTTAATAGCAGGACTTACACACACTAATTTTACCCAGAACATTACGTCTAATACAGTACTATACACCCGGCCTTTTGAGAGGTGCAGTATCTAGTTCGGTCGCCGTGTATGTAGACTTTTAGCCGCTCTGTGGAAAGAGAACGTTGCCCAGGGTATACCTTGGAGGTATCTACACGTCATACTAGCGATGAGATAACGTGATTATAGTGATTATGGAGGTGTAGATCTTGTGGAAATCTTATACTTATCTTACGCATAGTTAATTCTATCATGGTGATTATAGGTACAGTTACCCTTTCGGGAAAAATACATATGGTACCTCCAAGAATCGAGCCTGGAACCTCTAAATCAGTAGCCGAGGCCGGCCCTCCAAGGACTAATGTTTGACCACTCAGCCATGGAGTTGAGGTGGAGGGGAGGGGGGAGGGGTAATTAGGAACTGAAAAAAAAACAAAAGTTTTCCTAATAATCAGTCCACTTTTATCCAAGGCCCACGCTATTATTTATTTCATCTGCTTACGAGCAGAGCCGATATATCAGTAGGGAGCCTACCGCCGACCGCACGAGTTGCTTTCTCTATGTTTGTATAATAACATGTCCTTTGAGTTTGTCAACAAATCGCTCAGACTGTACATCACATTCACATACAGTACATACATCCTCATATACATACATCTTCACAAACACACATCCTCACATATGAACATTCACACACCCGCACATACACACAATGGGATTCAGGGTTTATGTGATGTTTGTGTTTTGTGTATTTTAAGTATTAGATTGTGTGTTGTGGCTTATGTATGTTTGTGTTTATGATGTGTATGGGATTGTATGTACAAATAAAGATAAAGTTTGGTTACTCGAGGGTGGTTTCCACTAGAAAGTTGATGTAATAATATATCAATATAGTTTTTTTATTTAACTATATGTGTGGGTAAATGCGTGTATGTCTATGGAGGGGTTGGTGGGTTGTATATAAATATATCAAATGCACCAAATTAAACGTTCAGGTATCATTTTTCAAATATTAAAATCAGTAATAAGGTTTAATAGAGATTGACATTATTGATAATAACACTCGTAGCGTAGTTTTCAACCAAAGGTTTGATTGTTGAATAATATACTAAGAGCCATAACTGACTTAGAAGGTTTTATTAGCACCGCATATTACTACCCGTTTGGTTTATACGCTTACGTACTAATTACTCTAATGTGTTAGGAATTGGAGGAGGTTGTATTTAGAGGAAGTGAATCCACATTTGCGTGGAGGGAGAATGGAAAAACCATTTAGGGATTGATTGTTGAATAATATACTAAGAGCCATAACTGACTTAGAAGGTTTTATTAGCACCGCATATTACTACCCGTTTGGTTTATACGCTTACGTACTAATTACTCTAATGGGTTAGGAATTGGGGGGAGGTTGAATTTAGAGGAAGTGAATCCACATTTGCGTGGAGGGAGAATGGAAAAACCATTTAGGGATTGATTGTTGCATAATATACTAAGAGCCATAACTGACTTAGAAGGTTTTATTAGCACCGCATATTACTACCCGTTTGGTTTATACGCTTACGTACTAATTACTCTAATGTGTTAGGAATTGGGGAGGTTGTATTTAGAGGAAGTGAATCCACATTTGCGTGGAGGGAGAATGGAAAAACCATTTAGGGATTGATTGTTGAATAATATACTAAGAGCCATAACTGACTTAGAAGGTTTTATTAGCGCCGCATATTACTACCCGTTTGGTTTATACGCTTACGTACTAATTACTCTAATGGGTTAGGAATTGGGGGGGGAGGTTGAATTTAGAGGAAGTGAATCCACATTTGCGTGGAGGGAGAATGGAAAAACCATTTAGGGATTGATTGTTGAATGATATACTAAGAGCCATAACTGACTTAGAAGGTTTTATTAGCACCGCATATTACTACCCGTTTGGTTTATACGCTTACGTACTAATTACTCTAATGGGTTAGGAATTGAGGGGAGGTTGAATTTAGAGGAAGTGAATCCACATTTGCGTGGAGGGAGAATGGAAAAACATTTAGGGATTGATTGTTGAATAATATACTAAGAGCCATAACTGACTTAGAAGGTTTTATTAGCACCGCATATTACTACCCGTTTGGTTTATACGCTTACGTACTAATTACTCTAATGTTTTTGGAATTGGGGGGGGGAGGTTGAATTTAGAGTAAGTGAATCCACATTTGTGTGGAGGGAGAATGGAATAACCATTTAGGGATTGATTGTTGAATAATATACTAAGAGCCATAACTGACTTAGAAGGTTTTATTAGCACCGCATATTACTACCCGTTTGGTTTATACGCTTACGTACTAATTACTCTAATGGGTTAGGAATTGGGGGGAGGTTGAATTTAGAGGAAGTGAATCCACATTTGCGTGGAGGGAGAATGGGAAAACCATTTAGCGATTGATTGCTGAATAATATACTAAGAGCCATAACTGACTTAGAAGGTTTTATTAGCACCGCATATTACTACCCGTTTGGTTTATACGCTTACGTACTAATTACTCTAATGGGTTAGGAATTGTTGAGGTTGAATTTAGAGGAAGTGAATCCACATTTGCGTGGAGGGAGAATGGAAAACCATTTAGGGAAAACCACTCCCAGTTCACCTGACAGAGATTCGAACCTCGATCTCCCCGTCTTCGATAGTCTAGCACCACCACCCCCCCGCCCCCCCACCACTCCCCTTCCCCTACATCATCACGATACCTCCTCTACCTTCTCCTACCTGCCCTGAAAACCGTATGCATGTTTAAGGTATATCTACAACACCGAGAGAGAGAGAGAAAACACCCTCCCGCGGTCACCGTCGCTTGCACCCCCTCCTCTCCACCCCCTCACACCTGCCCTGAAAACCGTATGCATGTTTAAGTGAGGCGGCCTATATCTATGAGAGAGAGAGAGAAAACACCCTCCCGAGGTCGCCGTCACTTGCCACCCCTCCCCTCGCAGAACCATCCAACACACGCGAGCTATAAACCCTCACCCCCCCTCCCTCACATCATCACGATACCACCACTACCTTCTCCTCTCTGCCCTGAAAACCATATGCATGTATAAGGGGCCTATCCTCTCTGCCCTGAAAACCGTACCTATGTATAAGGACCTATTCCCGCTTGCCACCCCCGCCCCCCTCCCCCGCAGAACCATCCAACACACGCGAGCTATAAACCCTCAACCCCCCACCAACAACCATCCCACCCCACCTCCAACACATCATCACGATACCTCCCCTACCTTCCCCTCTCTGCCCTGAAAACCGTACCTATGTATAAGGCCCTATCCCAAAAACTACCCACCCCACTATTATGACGTCACTTCCGCCCTGAGGACCGTAAATGATCCCTACTTGTATGTGAATTGGAACAAATTAGTTAGGTTAATTGTAACTGGATATGCACTACAACTGAATCTACTAAATCCGGAGTTGAGTTTTGTATATAATAGTAAAAGAAAATAACAAATAAGTGAAGCACACTTTAGGTTTCTTTTACTACGCAGGCCTATTCTAAACTTCAGCTTGCTATTTTTCTTGGTTTTAGAGATTCCTGTGGCAGTAGTCACGCATTCTTAAGAGTAAGGAAGTAATTAATTAAGAAGTTAATAATGTGACACAGGCACTTTTTTTAAGTTTCCCTTAGTACATTTTCTAGCCTATTTTCTTTCTATGTTTTCGGGTTTTGGAGTTATCCACATCTGGTTATGGAGTTTTCCACATATTTCATTCATCATTTGATTTAAGATGAGGTGGAATGAGAGATAAGAAATGCCCAGTGTTTTTTTAAAGTTTTTGTATTAAAACTTTTTATTTTACAAAATAAATAAATGATTGATTCATTAGAATCACAGAGTTTTATTTTATACTCGTGATGCTATAATAAGCGATAATATTCTTGAATATCTGTCCTAAATAGCAGCAGCTAATGGGAAACTTTTTAAATGAAAAGAAAAAACTGCCATTTAATATCAAGACACCCTTGACAGATATTCCAAAAACTGTTAATGTCATCCTGCGAAGAAAATTAGACTAAGTTTCTACTAAAGAATTATTTGATTACTTTTACCAAATAAATGTATTGATAAAAATAATTGCAAGCACACTGGCCTTTTCTCACATCCCCTTCAACCCTCATCATCAAACCCAAAATTTAGGTTAAGGATATATATAATAAATCCAAGATTCAAAGCCCAAAATTTCCTCCAACACATAAATATATGCCAAATTCTAGTACTATTTATTGTTTATAGTGTTAACTGAAGTAGTGGTAAAGTGTTTGAATGCTCACAAAAGTATATATCATAAATAAATGCTCAATTTCTAACTTCTTGGTTTTGAAAATACATAGAATCGGAGTTCTAGATTTTAAAGTAACCTGCACAGCGGCTAGGTGGCCCAGGGCATTCGAGTCACAATATAGGTGAAATTAAAAAAAAAAACCTGCAGTGCACATCTTCAGGCATCCATAGTTTCTTTTTTAAAGTGTCTTGGTCTTGAAGTGACATGGTCATCACACAAATGTACAAACGATTCTTTTATTATTTCTTTATTTTCTCTGGAGTTTAATATTTCTTCGTGGGAAAAATCATCTATTTGTATAAATACTCAGTATATAAATGTAAAAATAATTCTTATATATATTTGAACGTAGCTTATATGTAAGTTTTATTATGTTAAATAAACACGATTTTCCTACTAATATGAATACAAAATAGCCAACACAATATATATTTGCTCTTTGGATCTAAGAACGATTAAGTACGACAGAATAAATACCACAAACTATATAATTTTCAAATATATATTTTTAATAAACCACCCTTAGTCTGTTTTACTCTTTAAAACAAGCACATCATCTTGTTAATTACAATAATCACTCTTTATAAATAAATTTTAAACTACGGTAAGGAATTATATTAAATTATTTTTAGGACCACCATATTTACATAATAGGAATAGGAATGGTGAGGTAGAATTTTGATAAATATTTCCCATTTTAGTAGGAAAAAGGTGTGATATATTTACTTACTTTTCACTCCGATTCGAACCTTGATATCCACATCATCAATGAACTGGTTAGAACGAGAATGATACCTCAGTCCACATGTTCACAGATTCGGGCTCTTAGTAAACGTGGCTCAGAATCCCTTGTGCCACACTTTTCTGCTGGTTTTATCCTTTGCGACCAGCATGCAAGTCACTTTCTGAGTATATTATCCTATCAGTCGAGGGGATCAGGAAGAAACGCCCAGGACGTCTAATGAGGGGTGCGCGCTAGCTGGACGGCAGTGCACATGCAACCCTGGACTTCCTAATTCTCTGTACACACCACACTTTTATTCGTAATTAATTATGTCCGGAAACATGAATGAAAATAAAGATTATAGCTCTCACGAAATAATTAACGGGATAGTTGGTGCAAAAACTACAAACAAGCTTTATTATTGTCACCATTTCTCACTACCCGTTCAGGTTATTACGCATATGTATACTAAGTTTGTGAGCTATGTTTGGGACGGATTAGGTTTAGAGTAAATGTACCCGCATTTGCGTAAAGGGAGAGTGTAAAATGATCTCAGTAAAACCATTCTCAGGACATTTGAATGGTATTTAAACCATGGTGTCCACGTCCTCGTCGGCCCACTCAATTTCAAGAGTGACGCCCTAGGCCTATAGGCCTACTATTCGAACACCGAAGTGGATAATCACAGTAAATATTATTTTCATATTAGTTTTTCGTACTGCGTCTTACTACCCGTTTGGCTCATACGCATTTACAGGAAGTGCACCCGTATTTACGTGGAGGGAGAGTAGAAAGCCGTTAAGATAAATAAAACTCAGTGTTCCCGACCAAGCTCAAACAACTTTGGTGGTCAGCTCTATTGAACGAGTAGCGCTTTAGACCATGCGGCCACCGAAGTGGGTTTAATCTTAATTTTGGTGGTATTTAATGAAACTAATAAACCAATTCTCCCACTTATTTTTAGAAACCTTGTAAAATTCCAACTCAAATTTTGGATTAATCCACTATAACTGACTCTCTAGCCTTTAGTTACCTAATTTGAAAGTTAATTGTCACCAGAACGTAAGCTCTGAAACCAACCCTATCGTGAAACACTTCCATTTATTCCCTAACATGACTCACAGCCACTTCATTTCTATTTTTACATTATCCTCCTATTGACGTATGGATGTCTTGTATTTTCAGGTTTCCCAACTCAAATTTTGTGTACACTCCTGTCATCACCCATACATGTCACTTGAACACCCCACCTTAGCTTATGCATCTTGATTATTCTGAATACAAACCACTATATCAAATACAATAAATAAATAAATACAGCTAAACTAAACACTAAATTAAGTTCGCTTTCCCTGATTTTTTTCTTCAAAATATACACTATCATCTTAAGTATATTTATTATATTTTATACAGTAAGAAATTCACTTAGCAATGTTATATATCTACATATTATTTCTAACTCTACTGATCATGTGCATATTCTTGAACATTAATGTTAAACATGAAATTCATCATCTTCAATTTAATCACAAACTCATGATTTGCCTCGGTTATTTTATTATACTATTATAACATCTAAAATGAATCTTTTGAACAGGAAACTGGTCTAATTTTAGTCTACAAAATCAATTGATCAATCACTGACATAAAATTGAAGTTTTACTAGATTATTTTAAGAAATATGGCTACCTAAGATGTCACGGAAGGTCAAGATAGGATTTCCCATGTTAAAACATTTAATTTTTACTCAGTGAGTTTTAAAAATATAACGTTGAAAAAAACCCATACAATCTTAAATAATTTTAAAAATAGTCCTACGTGTCTCAAAATTTTATTTTTGTCTGGAAGTAGTTTTTTTTGTAGAATTATTTTTTATAATTGATCTACGACTTGGGATATTTAGCTTACTACCATCTAGTCAATTCACATTTAAATACATTAGTCATATAAGGATGAGGACAATATCTAGGCTGGGTTTTATACTGTATAGTAAATTGACCTGTTCGTCTTGTCAAACTACACGAACATGACGCCTTTTTCCAGTTGCTACCGATGTGCTTATCAGGATATATTAAAAATGTTATTTATATATGTACACAAGGATATAAACATTAATTATTTGAGCTTCTTTATGTGTAGTAGTTCTAAATGTATAAAGGTAAAAAATTCTGCATTCAAATAAAATGTAGACTCGACGGTATAGTGAACAAGAAATAGCGGTCACCATAAATCAAGCAAGAGAATTCCACTTCATGTCCTTTTTGCACATTGTAGGAGGACAGATTAAGCCTCATTA
The DNA here is from genome assembly GCA_033556935.1 of Timema podura. Taxonomy (NCBI): domain Eukaryota; kingdom Metazoa; phylum Arthropoda; class Insecta; order Phasmatodea; family Timematidae; genus Timema; species Timema podura. The sequence continues at coordinate 40,276,691 of JAVRXN010000010.1, forward strand.
ATAAGTAAGGAATTTAAATATTTAATGTTTTCATAAGATGTCTACCAGTCTCGACCATGTTGAGCTGCAAAGTATTGGTATAAAATAGGATCAATATCTCCTTCCTCTAGAAAATTCCGGATGAACAAGTACAATAATTTTCTTTTTAAGTTAATATCAAATCACTGGTGGTGTATTCAATAAAGTAAGATGATTTCAAATAATGTGAAAATCTAAAGAAGTAGGAGGAAGATAATATACAAAGTTAGAAATATATGACTATTATAAATCACGATAACACATGTTCTTAGAGTAAATTTTAGAATAAGATTGTATCGATTATTTTTAAATAAATTATTTTACATTTTAAAATAATTTTCTAGAGAATGTTAGGCAATTATAAAACATTCAAAGCTTCAAAATGGATCACAGGGAGACTAATTCTTTCTATTTAATCCTCTGCTTGAACTGCGGAATAGAAATTCCAGGTCAAGTCCTACACTGAGATACAGAGTGAAAAAAAAAGCAAATAAATTATGTTCGTTGTACATTTTTACTGTTATAGTTATTACATTTTTCACATAATAGTTGGTTAGGTTGGTCTAGTTTAAGTTAAATTAGGCTAGAAAACTTACAAAGCTAGTTAAATCTGTAACGCTATATTGTTCTAAGATAATATTAATTTTCGTTATAGAAAAGTTAATATATATATTAATAAAAACTTACTAAGCTACTAGAATTAAAACTCTGTACAAGATTAACACTTTGAAAACAGTCACGAACAGCTCTGAATGGTTACTGCATTAAAGAGGTTATCCTATGCGAGCTAAACTTGTAAATAAAGTAAAGTTGCATTTAAGATGTCATAAATCTTGCCTTGTTCTCAAACAAGTTATACACCAGGCCGCAGCCACGCAGATTAAAATGGCTACGCTCCATGGGATATCGTGGGTCTTTCAACACAGGTATCACCAGGTGGCATCGCAAAGGGGCATTAAAAAAAAAGGAGCTCCATTAACCGTGGTTTCACTAGAGAGAGGCCATAAATATCTACCTTGAGTCAATCGACAGGTTTTTCACAAATCTAGTTTCAGGCAGCAACCCAGATCCCCCTTCACATAATCCTAACTCATAAAGATCTTATAAAGACTTTACATTACTATTACACTGATCCCTTTGTGATTAGCATGTTAAAAGATAGTCGTTTAATAACCGAACATTTGGAAGTGTTTTTATCGTTGAACATAGACACTAGCGAACCCCAGTGTTGTGGGACTCAACCTGTCTCAAGGAGCACAGCGAAACTTCCGTAAGGCGGAGGATCTGGTAGATCCTTATCTGTAGCCTTAGTCGAACTAAAAGGATTAGTATTTACTGAAGCATTTTCAGCAGTTCAGTAGTAGAGATTAGTGACCCTACTTATGTACCTGCTAAATATCATTAATAAAAGGAGTACATTTATAATATTAATAATATGAAAAATATATCTATTTTAAAAGGATAAATAAGATGTAATTGTAACTGCACGGCCTCAATTAGAAGGTGGGTTTGTGTAGACATAGTATGTTGTGCGTTGCGAATGACAAAACGAATGTTGCGAGGCTATAATGATGATTCGATAATCAAATAAACTAGAGGATCTGACCCAAAAGACGGCGTCAGCGTTCCTTATCTAGAAACCAGACCAGAAGCCCAGTTAAAATGAGAGGGATTGAGCCCCTCTGGGCTGACTACAGACTATCGTAACATAGGGGTCACGCTGCCAGTTTCGGGGCCACGCGGGCTAAGATGCCGGTTCACCAGTACCAGTTCAGGGGCTGCCGCTCAAGCCCAGGTAACGCGGTTTGTTGACCGTGCAGGGGCCAACTAGGAGTCAGACAGACCATTGGGTAAACCTCATAACACCTCTTTTGTCACACACTTTCTAATTATCTCTAAGTTATTTCATTCCACTTCACTTTTAACATAGAATTTGTAATGGCTATAGTGGTATTAATAAACCTCTTTAAAAGTCAAGTCTAACGTCAATTACGAGCCCACACAAGTATTCATATCACCTCCCTATTATTCTCGGCCAAAGACATCCTGATATACCATAGGCCCACACAGTTAAAGCTCAGAAGGGTGTGGTGACATCATTTAAACTAAAATATTAATTTCAAGTACCTTTGAAAATATTTGACATTAATTTTGTACCGCATAAAAACTATCCCTCCAGGCTAGCCGAATATAATATACATAAAGTAGGGATAGGTAAGATAGAATTTAGAGAAAATTTGCCCGCATGCACGGGGATAAAGAGGAGGAATCTAAAAAAAAAATACCCTTCTTACTGCCGGCCATAATTTGAGCCTTAACCAGACTATATGAGCGTGACATTTAGTCCACGTGACCATCGATGGAATTATATCTTTTAAAATACAGGCGTGAAGATTCAATTTGAATTATATTTATCCATAATGCTTATATCTTAATAAAAGTGTCATTCACCCATGAGGTCATTAAAAGAGTGCCTAGCCAATTTAAAATCAAGCTTACACATTTGACAGATAAAAAAGATGTTTCGCACATATTTAAAGATTCTGAAAAGCCATTTTGGCTGGCTTCTTACGAATTGTCTTTGATTGAGAACTATGGATTATTTTAGATTGCAAGTGTGAATAAATTTTAAGTGAGTGTATATATATTTTATATTTATGGTTTTCACTTCCTTTTTCTGATCCGACTTATTATATCAGCACATGAGAATTTCTATGAGCGAGAATGAAAGGGCCTATCAATTTGGCCAAGAAAAGTATTTTAACATACCTTTGAGGGTTCTTTTACATGACACAACTGACATGGGACTGACGGCTTTACTTCTGCTCTGAAGGAAGTTGTACTAGGGATTTTAATAGCTCAATAAAAATTCGTCATCCCCGGATGGGTTTGAACCCACGAACATAATGTCCTAAGGTGAGCAATCAATAACCTAATAGTTCACGCTCAACATTTATATTTGTTGCCCTAGGCCTATTTTCTTTAACAACACAATAGTTCTAGTTATTTTAGAGCAAATAAGTTAAGAAAGCGTTTATTAAACACTTATTAATTAAAATAAGCCAAAACAAATAATAAAATATGTGATTGTTTATGCCTTTTTTCTTGACATCATATTATTATTATTATTATTTATTATTATTATTATTATTTTAGAACCACGGCTTACTACCTACTCAGGTTATACGCTTATGTAATAATTACGCTATTGAATTAGGGATGAAAAAGGCTTAATTTAGAGGATGTGTACCTACATTTATACGGAGAGATTAGGAAACTATTTAGGAAAAGCAAAAGCAAAAGCAGTACACCAACCTGAGATCGGACCACGATCTCCTCCTTATCGGCAGTGTATTTTATTGAAAGAATAGCGCCTTAGACCATGCGAACACAAAAGAAGGTAACATATTATCGCTAGAAGTTATAGGTTTAGTATAAATTGTACAACCTTTAGGTTGAGGCTGGCTCTCGCATATATTTACGACTGATAAATATGGTTGATTCATCGAAAATGAGTGACTGGTGATAGGTGGAATACAATTTCATTTAAAATAAAATTCAGGCTTTTCTTTTTTATCATTATTTTATTACACTTTTCTTCAGTTGTGACAGTCATTTTTAGTTTAACACTATATTGGCGATTTTCTGTTGATATAAAATATTAATAGATATATAATTGTATGTAATACTGTCTAGATATAAAGGGTATGTATCTGAAGAAGTTAAATTATATGATTGTATATGTATAATACCTATTACTAAGAATACTGTAATGTGTATTAATATATTAATAGATAAACGCATGTCAGTTGAATTAAAAGAATGTCCTAATTGGAGAACTATTAGGGTGATCAAAGACGTAGGTTGGGGCCATTTTAATTTCGCCACTCGGGGGCCTTGAGGTCACAGAGAGTTTGAATGAGAGCCTGTGTTAAGGGAATAATAAAGCAATAGTATAAGATACTTTTAAACAAGTGTGATCTAAGCGTAGGAGTGTTTAGATGCTAAAGTAACGCCATCCGAGATTATAAAAGGCTTAAGCAGAGGCCTATTCTGGCTGTTCTTGTTGCTCCTCTAAGGAGGACAGACGCGCCAATAGTAACGCAGTGCCACGTGTACATTAAACTTTTTTTTATCACTGCGTCTTACTACCCATTCGTATTATATGCTTATGTACTAATTACTATAATGTTTGTAGGGTTGAGGAGGACTATATTTATAGGAAGTGTATCTGAATTTGCGTGGAGGGAGGGTGGAAAACCAATTTGGTAAAAAAAACCTCAGTACACCTGACCAAAATTATAACCTCGATCTCCCCGTCACCGGCAGTCTAGTTTATTGAGAGAGTGACGCCTTCAACCATGCAGCCTCTGAAGTTTTTATTTTCATTGATCTTCCTACGGATAGTTCCGGCATTATATTCTGGCGATTTATATAAAGGTTCATTTAATTGCAATAATTATAACCGAACAACACAATAAAAAGTCTCTATACAATAATATTCAATTTCTTTTGCATTTGACCTCCAATAAAGTAACACAAATTATCGTAATAATATGTGACGGTCGCACAGAAAGTTGACTAAATAACAACGACATAACTATTACGGAAACGGAGTGCTACTCACTATGATTGATCAGTAGGGGGAAATTAGTTTAAAATAAGCCGTAAGAACTCTTTTTATGTATTACTGTCAATCAATAACCTTGCATAACAACTTTCGGAATAGTTTTTTGAAGTTATTATGATTATATTGTTAAATATTTAGCACATTTCAAAATACATTAAAGATTGTGGAATGGGAATAATGCATTTTACACGAATAGCTAAAGGAATAAAAAAATGGATCAATGCCTACAAGCAATTCTTTAAATGGATCTTCAGACATTATAAGACTATTGCGTCAATGTATGTTCTGAAGAGCCTCTAATTTCTCAACTCAAAATCCAGTAACTTTCTATACCCAAAATACAGTGACTATGTCCCATCATCTAAGGCTTATATTTGTTCTTTTTTAATCGTTTATCAACTTAATCAATATATTTATATGTTATAGAACAAACACATGTGCAAACAGTAGGTTTATGTTGTAATTAAATAAATGATTCACTGCATCTCACAACACCAGCTGTAATTAAGAATATATATTAAGTACACCAATGTGGTAGAGATAAGAACCTAATATATTAAGAAAGAGTAGCCACATTTTAATTGATAATATGTTATTATTTTATTAGTGCAATGTTATATGAATTATTATTGATAGCTATCAAAGGTGACAGGTGCATATCATATTATCTGGAGTATGAATACGTGAAATAAGATCTAGTATTTGCATAACAATTGTGTAACTCGGGTATTATTTTTAGTACCACGACTTAGGCATACTAATCATTCGTCTGATATGCATAGGAGGATTGAATTTAGAGGAAGTGTAAATACATATGTGTGAGGGAAGAGTGGAAAACTATTTAGAATAAGCCACTAGTTCATTCGACCAGGATTTGAAGCCCACTATCCCTGTCATCTGCAGTCTAGTTTATTGCGAGTGTGATGCCATTGACCATTCGACCAAAACAGTAGGTACTTTCTCATTGGTTATAGTATTATATTGTATCTAATCCAAAGTATTATTTTCTGTGTCAACACGTGGGGAAAGAAATAGGTTCATGTAACTTTCCTCTATAAATAATTACATCCTTCTCCAGCACCCTATTTGATACTATCGTTCCCCTAAGATCCAAGTTTTTTTTTTAAAGGGGAGACAGAACGTTGTTCCATGTTTATTTCCGGGTGAGAGCGTACATTTACGCCAATGCAGCCTCTTGAAGTAGATCGTCGTGTTAAGCCTGTCGACTATGGGTGTGAATGGCTTGGGGCGTTCAAGCGCCTTTAAAATGCGCGATAGGGGGAGGATAAAAAAACTTACCCCACTACGCAACTTCGCCCCCTCTACCCCTTCATTCCTTTCACACACATCCCATTCCTTCTTCACTTGAAAGGTTCCGCAAACCGTTCGTCTTTGTCTGGAAGTTGCGCAATGCTGTATAGCGTATACCCTGTGCGAGACTCTTCCTCGAACCCACGTGGTACCCCCCCCCCTTCACCCTTCTCGGAACATCTACCACCCCCTCTTTCCAACGATCCAACCCCTTCCCACACCCTTTATCCTTCATTCCCTTATTTGTTATTCCGACCTGCCGGAAAGGGAGTAGTTCTATTCTTACCCTGCCAAACATCACGTCACTGCCGAGTCTCAAATCCTCAAAAAACTTCAAAAGGGTATATATATATATATTTAGTGCACGCTTTAAACAGGCATGTGTAATGGTCATATGGATCCTATATATAGCCATATGTCATCATTTGTGTGTTCTTTTCTTTTTATTTTTCCCACCACGTACTACTAACTATCTTGTCCGGACTATAGACAATTTTTTACACTTGCTGATAGGGATGAGGAAGGTAAAGTTTCAGGTGAAATGTACCCATATTAAATAATTATAATCACCATGAATAATAGTTAGCTTAGAGATGGCAAGAACAATTGGATCGTACATAAAACGCCACCATTGCTTGGACAAATTAAATGCTTAAAACAATATATTCAAATTTTCAATTTCAGACCTTTAATCTTTATCATTTGTACCAGGGGTCCCCTAACCACATCCTGGGGGCCAGATCTGGCCTGCGGAATGGGTTTGTCTGACCAGGGAGTACTTTGACAAAAATAAATGAATATTATTTAAAAAAAACATTGTAATGACTAGTTCCGAAATTATAATGCTCCTGTGTGTATTATCCAAAATACCTGCATACACACATACATATATACATGCATACATGAATACACGAATACATGCCTACACGCATACATAAATGCATACATATATATATATATGTATATATAGTTAAATATACTTACTATACTATAGAATAGTGTATATATATTTTTTGATCCGGCCAACCTAGTACTTACAACATCCTAAGGTGGCCCTCCGCTATATAAGATTGGGAGCCTCTGATTTATATAATGTTATTAGTGGGTACAATATCATGTATTTCTGCAGATGAAAGTGGAGCCAGTAAAATCAAACATTTGCATAATAGCGTGTTGTTTTGATGACATAAGTTTGTGTACAATACATTTTAAATAAATTAAAACCTACTTCGGTGGCTGCATGGTCTAAGACTTCGCTCTCGTGGTGGACTAGACTGCTGATCGGGTTTTGAATCTCGGTTGGGTGTACTATTGGTTTTCCTATTCTCCCTCAACGCAAATGCGGGTACACGTCATATAAATTCAACCATCCCCATCCTTAGCTCATTAGCGTAATTGGAACAAATGCGTGTAATATGAACAGATGCGTGGTGCTAAAATAAAGAAGTAAATAAAAGTATATACTTAAATCTTAAAAGGAATAGGCAGGTGTGTGTGTGTGTGTGTGTGTGTAATAACATTTAAATATTCACTTTTGTGTCTTCAATAATAAGACTTTACATAATATAGAGTCCTATTATTCAAGCCTCTAGTCACTATTTATTTCAAGAATATGTTGATTTTAGGTATAGGGTGAATCCAACATTATCATCGGGTGATATAATTATACAAAAATTTATAGAATCTAAAAAAAAAGATTTAAGTCACAAAAGAGTAAACTTCAGACGATAGTAAACTATGATCTTTGTAAATCTCCATGTTATCACTACAATGAATATTTACACTCCGCATGGTGTCCATATGAATCCAATATTTTTTGCGGTGTATTATGAAATGCAGTTTCACGTGTTACTATTAATATAAAATATACTATTCAAGTAGGAATCAAGGTAACGAAATAGTTTCTTATTCCTTTCATGCCTTTGGTATTTTTCCTGATCCTCTTTAGCTGTAAAAAATATCCCTTTTCAAGTTATACATTTCCTTATCATGCATCTAATTGATCTCTTCTACAAAATAGCGTGCCACGGCCTCCGTTATGCTGGCGACGTAAATAAAATTAAAATATTTATTTTTTAAGGCCTCCTAAACTTTCTCCAGCACCAAAGCTTTCAAATTCAAATTTTTGGCAACTGTCAACCAGTCTGCCATAATGCACTAATTTCGTTTTTCACTTTGATATTATTTGAAAATAGCCCAAAACTACTACTACCAATCTGAACTTGTTACTGAATTTGTCGTTACATATGAACACTCTTAAACAAACATTTAACACCTTCAAAAACTCAACTGATCACGAGTCAGACACACATAAACCAACCTAGTCCACCATATTTCTACCATCTGATCACTGGAACTAAATAGTAGCCAGACAGTTTACATTAGACCGTGGTCTTCCTTCAGTGTCAATCTCTAATATTTTTACAACTTGACAGTTTAACACTCCTGTGAAAATAAACTGATGATAATAGGTAAATTGACATCAAAAACATTTTATATTGAGAAAAAGCGGGGTTCTTATTATTATTTCACCATCGTTACGCTAATAAATTAGTATTAAAAATAGTTTTAAAGAATGGCTAAAGTAAAAAAGGTATAAATAATACAAAATATATAAGCGTTTAGAACAGGGGTCTTCAATTATTTTTGATGGAGGTCCATTTTAAAAACTCGACATGCTTTCGAGGTCTGGCAAAACTTTAACAGTGACTCAAGTGCACTAGGACTATACTAATTCAAAGGACGTGATTTTCTTTCCTTTTAGTCATTTTATTTATTTATTATTTCTGGCCTTCCATGTCTACTACTCGCCCATCACGGAACTAGCATCATTTCTTATGTTTATTGCTATCTTGTCAAGATCCTTAAAAATGTCTCTGCGGTCCGGATGCATACACTGGCTTAGAGTTTATAGCTATTTGCTTTAGCGTAAACAGACTAGTATAATTCCTGGTCGCTGAGTTGAAGTAGGTCTATTTTTCGATGACAGACTTACGTCCGTCTTTATATTCAAAATTCTGTTTACTGAAATATCTTTGTCATTGATTAGATACTAAATAATAATAAATAATAGTTTGTATTCATCTCTTATATCTGTTACATTAAGTTTGAGATGTTTACAAGTTTTAATTTTTATATATATTTCAATGGAGTAGTAGATTATTTACATGAAAATTGTCAGAGCTATCGTTCGAAACGGAACTAGGCTTAGCATATAATTACTAGTTTACGTGTGTCTGCATAGATTATAATACTAAGCGTTGTATATGATACCGAAGATTTACATCGCCCTTATGGTTTGGCTCGGGATTTTCGAGAAAGGCTGTGAGTGAGAATTGTGGCCAACATAGCAGCTGGGTGCCAGATTAAGCCCTTGTAGTGTTAGTGACCGGGTCAATGCCGAAAACATGGTTTCTAACATTTAAGCCCATTTAAGCTGGGTAGGCGTTCAATGAGAGAACAATAAGTCTCTTGACATTAGCAATTTAAATACTCTTAATGATAACTTAACATTTAAACGCCAATGTGCAATTTTGAATATTATTTTAACATTTGCTTTTTTATATCTGAATTAAAAAATACGAAGAAATATTTGAAGTAGTGTTTTCTTACCTCTAAGAAAATTAGTTTAGAAAACTAACAAAACAGCTTTATTAATAGAAAATAACCTAGAATTGATATTCATAAGAAAACATGTAGTTATATTATCATTTTTATTTTTTGAAGGCTTATATGAGATAATTTATCGTGATTTAATAAACAGTATTATAATTTAAAAATGCAGATTGGTAGTTTCAAAAATCTTAGTCAAATAAATTAGTAATAAAATTAATTGTGAAAAAAGTTAAATTAAGTGAAGTGCTACTTAAGAAATATAATATGCAAAAATACTTATATAACTAGATATCAATTTGTACGTATAAAAATATTGTTAATTTTTCTCCATAGCTGGGGATTTGATCAGTGTTTATTACTTTCTCTCTATCTTACAGGTAGAGAAAGTATTGTGATCGTCAAAAAATTCGAACTCGAGATTTTGATGAATTTTGACGTTTCATGACTTCCTGAATCCGAAAAAGTGGTTTTTGAATTTCCGTCTGTCTGTCTGTCTGTCTGTCTGTCTGTCTGTACCTCCAACTAGAGCCTAAACTATTTTACCTATTGAGCTGAAAATTGATATCTAGGGTTTTCATAGGGTTGCCCCGAGGGGTTTTTGGAATTGGATATCTACCCCTAAAATTAAGGGTAGTTTACTGAAGGGCAAAAAGAGAAAAAGTCGATTTTCTCAAAATCGGCTCTGACGATTTTGATTAAATTTCATTTATGAACATAAATAAATATTCCAAACAAAATGGCTACTCTCAATATTTCGGCAAAATCGTTTTAAGGGCTCCGGTCTGATGCGTAAATTAACATTTTTTATAATAGCTCCGAAACTATTTGAGATATGAAATTACTTAGCATTACAAATATGTATATATATTTATAATACAAATATTTTATTCGAAACATATTTTTATAAAATCAATAACTTTCAATATATACGCAATTATATATATATTTTTAACTTTTTGGGCATTAAAGCTTAAGTATTGCGACCGTAAGAAAAACTAACCTGAAATGTTAATGGATGTCGACGTCTCATGACCCCCCGAACCCTTAAAAATAGTCTTTGCAATGCCGTCTGTCTGTGTGTCTATTAAAACTTAAAATTAAGGGTAGTTTACTGAAGGGCAAAAAGAGAAAAAGTCGATTTTCTCAAAATCGGCTCTAACGATTTTGATTAAATTTCATTTATGAACATAAATAAATATTCCAAACAAAATGGCTACTCTCAATATTTCGGCAAAATCGTTTTAAGGGCTCCGGTCTGATGCGTAAATTAAGATTTTTTATAATAGCTCCGAAACTATTTGAGATATGAAATTACTTAGCATTACAAATATGTATATATATTTATAATACAAATATTTTATTCGAAACATTTTTTTATAAAATCAATAACTTTCAATATATACGCAATTATATATATTTTTTTAACTTTTTGGGCATTAAAGCTTAAGTATTGCGACCGTAAGAAAAACTAACCTGAAATGTTGATGGATGTCGACGTCTCATGACCCCCCGAACCCTTAAAAATAGTCTTTGCAATGCCGTCTGTCTGTGTGTCTATAAAAACTTAAAATTAGGGTAGTTTACTGAAGGAAGAAAAGAGAAAAATTTGGTTTTCTCAATATCTGCTTAAACGATTTTGATTAAAATTCGTATCTAGGCGTTGATTAAGATTATAAATAAACTGGCTATCTTCATTTTCCTATGAAAATGATTTTTAGGGTACATTACAGAAGCGTTAATTTCCGTATCTCCACAACTATTGGAGAAACTAAACAACTTATCATTGCAAAATTGTAGGACTATTAGAAATAAAAAACTTTTATTTGACATATATTTTTATAAAAACAGCAGTTTCTGAGATATTTGCAAATATATTAATACAATTTTGTGAGCTTTAGTTGTAAACATATACTACTTAAGTCTTAACGCAATAATACTCCAATGCCATAGAGTAATTAAATATAAGTAAGTATCTAAAAAAGTATGTTATTTTTCCTTAAATCTCTTAGGAGAAATGTTTGCATAGCAATGATCTATCTCCACTTTAGACTCAATAGTCAATATTTACATTTTTTATTGGTCAAAATGTATAAATGAATAATTAAATATCAATGCGATGACTTGAAGATCTGCAACACCTTATAAAATGTTAAAATTTTATCCAGAAATCGAAATTTTAATACGAAGTGTTGATCCTTGTGGAAGACATTAAACTGTTTGAAATGCTCTTAGGTGGACAAAGATGCGCCTCTTTTCTCATTGATTCTATATCATTGTATATTATTTTATGCGTGTTCTTATGTGGAGTGGTGATGATACAATGTACATTATTCCGTTCAGAAATCTTACGAGTTTATAGAAAGAGAGAGAAAGTCTGTGCGGTGTGCCGTACCATTTATTTCTATAGCCTCTCTTTGGGGTAAATGGGTTATAGTGATCAATCGCAAGTCGAGATTTATTTTTACACCACTTCCTAGTATCGATTCACGATGTTCGTCTACATAATGATTATCCTAATGGGATAAGGACGAGGACGATATTATATCAATGTAAATTTACTAGCATTTGCGTGGAGATTTAATGGAAACCCATTTAGTAAAAAACACTCTCAATAATCTAATCAAGGATTTGAACGCTGAGCCTCCCATCACTGGTAAGCCATGTTAAATGAGTTTGAAATCTATCCTGTGCCTCTACCAATGTGGGTCCAATCACAAAAAATATATATTTAATATCTGTTTATGAGTTTAGGGATATTCAAATAATAGTCATCTAGGCGCTAATACTGTATGCTTAGTGTTAGGTTATATGTGTTCAGAACGAGTACGTTTAATGCCCAGCATAATTCTTTATTAAATGGAAGTGCCATTTTCGTTGCCACCCGCCTTGTTGGCCGCATGGTCCATGGTCTAAAGTACTACTCTGGCATTATACTAAAGTGACTATGACAGTGAGATCGAGGTTCGAACCTCAGTCAATCGTACTGAGGGAAGTTTTCCAAAATTAATTTCCACTCTCCCTCCACACAAATACTAGTACATTTCTAATAAATTTACCTTCCTCATTCTTAAAACTATTAGCATAGCTAGTAAATAAGCATATATAGCCCAAACGGGAAGTAAGACTCACGATTAAAAAAAACTTTTGGTGCCATATTGATAATTTATTTTATTAGCTAGTTATAACTGGTTTTCCACTCTCCCTTCACGCAATTGCTTGTATATTTCTTTATAAGTTCTTCATCATGAATGTAATTAGGCATGGCTAGCTCGGATGGAAAGTAAGTATTGAATGAAAAAAAAAGAAAAACCCATTTAGTACAGTGAATTTTCATCATTGTTTTGTAAATGTTTATGGGCATTGTGCTTTCTGTCGATGGTAAGTGTGCGCAATAATGAAGCCAATAAAGCTGCCTGGCGTCCAAATATATTATCTTGTTTCACGATTTAAACAATTTGGATCTCAAATCTTAATTTGGATTTAATTTCTGAACAATCCCAATCGAGGCCTATAAATAAGTTGGTAAATACGTAGGCTAGTTTTGTTATCTAATTAATACATTAGTGGCACTACAGTCTATAGATATGAGTTGGTCATCGACTAGGTTAATTTACTGAAATACAATTTAGTTCCAAGGCTTAGAGTCAACATTATTGTAACAACTATAAGAGTAGGTATAAACCTTTACCCTGTCCATGAGAGTGGGTTTCACTCACTAAACTAACGGATGAAAAATCTCTCCACCCACATCGGTTCACTGATAGCGGGTAGGAAAGGTTCCTGATTCCGGTCAGATGTACATTTCCAGGAGTAATTTTTTTTTCTTAAACGGTTTTAAACGCTCCCACTACACAAATTCATTCAATCCCTTAGCTCAGTCGATAGCGTGTCTGTTTACTGATCCAAGGGTCCCAGATTCGAATCCCGGCAAGGTCAAAAAATTTATCATTGGTGAAATATGAGTTTACCCTTTCACAATGATAAATTAATGGCCGGGGACTGGATGTTGTACATGTCCTAGTCTTAAGTTAGACTATAAGACATATGAATTTATGACAGGCCTAGGAAGCTGGTAGTGGAAAATACAAGGCTCGAGTAAAAAACTGACCCAGACAATAGGCTGGAAACAGTAATGGATGTAAAAAAATTACACAAATGCGGGTATATTTCCTCTATACTATTCTTAACTCATCCCTATCCTCTTGGTATACGCATGTGAATAACCAGAACGTGTAATAAAACAAGAAAGTAGCACACAACAGTTTCTATAGATAGAATGAATTATTTTTGTTTATGCATTTATTGTTTTTTACTTTATTATTTGGTGTATTTAGAGTGAACTTTATAAACCGATATCAGTACACGACTTAAGGACTAACGTAAATCTATTATAGACACAACATCCAGCCCCCAAACGTTAGTTCATCACTGTTATAGGGGAAAGCTACAAAAGTATGAAAGAAGACACTCAGGAAAGAAGAAAATGGAAAATGTCCAGTTGATACCTGTCTTAGGACAGAGTCACAGAAGGAGAAGAAAAGGGAAATCCACATTTTAACATTGATCCATATTTTCGCCATACCGGGAATTGTACTCTAACCCATTTGCTTTGTCATTGTAATATGATTATAATACATATATATATATATTATTTGCTTCACTTGGTAGTGTCTTATCTTGGTTACCAAGTTAAATATTTTTCCTTTGATATAATTAGATAATTTTCATTTATCTATTGCATTAAAATCACTTTCGTTTTTAAGAAGTTAAAATAAACCTTTCAAATATTGTTTATGTTTGTAAAATATTTATGTGTACAATATCTATGTTCTAACCAATATTATTATTTTAAAAATGATTTATTTCCGTAGGCTAACATGAATTTAATATTTAAAACAATTTTTGTTTAACTAATTATTTCTTCTACTTTTAATTATAATTCAAACAAGTCAATTTTTTCATATCATTATTTAAAAATGATTTCTAATCAATATTATACATTTAATTTGTTTGTTATTCATGTTACTTATCGCTATGTAGGTTACAATTTTTTTCCAACAAGTTTTAAGAACCGTTCGGGTATTCGTAAATATATATATATATATATATATATATATAAAACACATTAATAGGATTAATAGGATAGGGATGAGTAAGGTAACATATAGAGAAAATAGACACTCATTTACTTAGAGTGAGAGTGAGAAACCATTAAGGAAAAAACTCTCTCAGTATCCTTGACGGAGATTCGGACCCTAACCTCCCTGCAACTGGCAAACCAAACTGAATGAGCTTGTCATTTAAACAACGTACCCACTGGTATGGATTTTACTAAATTTTTTATAGGCTCCTTACCCGCCTTGGTGGCGTAGTTAGCTAACGCGCTAGTTTCGTGTTGAGCTAGACTGCAAAGGACGGGGTTCAAATCTCGCTTGAGTGAACTGGGGTGTTTTTACCAAACGGTTTTCCACTCTCCCGCCACGCAAATGCGGGTTCACTTCCTCTAGTTTCAACCTTCCAAATTCCTAGCACATTAGCGTTATTAGTACTTAAGCGTATAACCCGAACGGGTAGTAAGACGCGGTGCTAAGTATATAGGCTCCTTAAACTGAAGGCCAACAACTTAATCACCCAACAACGAAAACAGACTCGTGGTTTTATCTCCTTGGAGTCACATGGAACATAATTTATTTCAAAAACTCCATGTTCAGTACACACATTTTTACATTTGCTTTGAACTAATTGTTCAAGAACCAATGATCGTACTTAAATTTTACACACATTTTGTTGACCCATCTGAGGACACCAAGCGCCACAGTTTGGTAACCACTGACCTAAGCTAATCAATTGATCCCTTTGGTCCATTGTTCAGTAATTATGAGCGAGCAAACACTAGAGTGATTGTAATATGTCGAGCAAAGGGGGAGCACCTCACTGTTTCTACTTCAGCCCGATGACAACATCAACAATCAAATCCTTTGCTTGTCCTGTTTGGACACGATTTAGTGGCACAAACAGAATATCATGGCTAGATAAATTGGGACAAAGCTAAGCTATGCTTGGTTGGCAGCCAACTCATTTCGTTGATCTTCCAAACAAACAAAGGATTGTTATTTATCATTCGGTGGGCAAGTATATATTTAAACTGTTTCTTTTCTTTCAAAAAGAACCCACCCGCTTTAGAGACCGAACCTCGTGTTAGACTGTTCTCCTGAAGATGGGTAGATAGGGATTCAAATCCCAGTCTGGTCTACTGAGGGTGGTTTTTACTAAATGGTTTCCCACTCTCCTTCCAAGCAAATGTGAGTATACCTCTACAATGCTTCCTTCCTCATTCCTGCCCACTAGGTTAATTATCATACGTGCGTATAGTATGAACATGTAAAAAGACACGTTGAATAAAAAAACCTTGATCAAAACAAAGTAAAAAATAAATAACTCAAGACCCCCATCGGTGTTAGCACTCTAAAATGCGTCCTTTTTGCAATAGACTGGATATCCGGTGAATGAGCGGTAGGAATTCACATTTTATCCAAGCTTACTGAGGATTATTTTTCCTAAATTATATCTTCCTCTACTTACTCAGAGTTGCGTCTCTACTTTCACTCAGTTTTAGTTTCCCTATACTCTATCCCTTTATGTTATTTTTATCACAGAATTTCACTACCTAATCGAATTGTATGCATATATTATATTAATGATGCTAATGCTCATTTTCATGAGAGTGGGAAACCATTAAGGAAATACACCCTGAGTGTGCCCGACCAAGATTCTCCGATCTCGCTATCATTGTCAGTCCAGAATATTGTGATAATGATGCCTTACTTAGACCCTTTATACCTGCGAAGAGAGTTCCATTGTGTAAATAGCAAGACATTCTGGATGTGTAGTAAGGCACATTGACTATAAAAACTTACATAAGTAATGTTTTAAGATCATCAAACCTAGAATGGGGGGCTTGAGTGATAAATATTCAAAAAATTATTAAATGAAAACAGGCGCGTATGGTGCAATCCTAACTGTAATAGAAGGTTTGGCGAAGAAGTGAAGATGTTTCCACATTAAGCCTATCCGGGGACAAATATTTTCCAACTAGAGTGACGCTAAGTTGCGCAGACATTTTACTTGTCCATTGGTTTGCGTTACAAGGTTATGTTTGCTAGTTTTTGAAAATTATTAGGCGTTTTGTGTTACCTGACTTAAACATGCCATCTCATTGGCCCAATACAATAAACTCAAAACGTTATTATGTGTGTTTCACACATACTAACATTAAATAGGCCTATATCATAGTGTAGGACAAGAGTGGGGATAATACACTTACACTGAATGTTAAAAGATTATTTTCTTTGAAATAAAACACTATCAAAATTGCATTATTACTCACCATAAACATAGTAATAATTGGGACATTCCAATATTAAGATTAAATTGTTTGTAAGTCTTATGGTAGGTGGAAGTTATACCCTGATTTCGGTTGAAAGAACAGTAGAGAGAATTCAAACATATTTATTTACGACCAATATTGATTCCATTTTAATATTTTATCTTGGTTATTTTAGAGTTATTGATAATATCTATTAAATGTGACAGCTGAAGATAGCATGACATGATATATAAATATACTAAAATTGTTTTAGTAACTTTAGTAACTAGCTTCTACTGTTCTTCCTACCAAATTCATAATATAGTTAGGCTTCAATATATTTGGGGTGTTAGTAGTCTGTTTTGACCCACCTCATGGGGCAACATTGAACAAGACGTAAGTCTCTTTGGTCTAATTTTCTAATGGTGGGGAGGTTGGGATTCAATTCTAGATGGGTGTGGTGAGTGGCTTTATTTTTCTAAGGGTTTTACCACACTCCATCTACATAAATACGAATAATTTTATTCTATATTCTATTAGGGTAAAACAGGTGGACAGACTAGTTGCCAAGACAATAAAAAAGGTAGGCCTAATCTGTTTAAGATGCCAAACTGAAATAGGGCCTAGCTTAATGTTTAGGCCTAGGTTTTTTAATCATAAAAGGTTTACCAAATTTATCTGAAACCAATAATTAGTAGTTAGACCTAGTTATCCTGAAGTGAATAAATTGCAAACAACTCATTCTAAAGAAAAATGATATCCTTATATTCTTAGTCATATAGCTAAAGTCTCAAGAATTCCCTTTAAATAAAAGTCGCATTTTATTATTTTTAACCATCCAAACCACCCTTTAGTTCACTTTATTGTTAACTTAGAAAGCCGACTGGGTGTAAATGCCCATTATTTTGACATTAAGTTGTTGATAATATTCAGTGTAAACACTAATTTTGGGGAGTTCTTGAACCCTTTCATCAACTTTAAATAACTAGTTTTATTTTCTAAGATATTCACACAACATATTACACTTGTTCCAGTATCAACACAAATATATGAAGAATAAAGCACTGGGTCGTAAAGCTTACATATTACATAAAAATACATTGTTTCTTTATTGGAAAACTTCTCATACTAATTCATTTCCACGTGTGACATTACTATTTGAATGCATATTTCACATTATGATTTTTTGACTAAAATATGTTGTGTGTATTGAATAATGTAGGCCTAGTATGTTTTCATTTTCAACCGTAGGCAAACAAATTGATACAAGATATTTATTAAATTAAGTTAGGTTATAAGTTTCTTACAAAATAATGTGACGTTTGATCAGCTGTTTGGGAAAATAAAAACATGTGAATAATGTTCAGTCGTGAATACCAGCATTCTTGAAATAAATTTACTTAATTTCTAGCCTCTAACGTCTTAAAAGGTAATATTCTTTGGAAAATTGCTGCCAACTGTTGACGAAAACTGATTTTATTCTGTGCGTTGACGCTAGAAGCAAAGTCGAAGCTAGAACTAGCGAACGATACAAAGTGTGGTGGTCATAATAACCCAAACGCTATCTTTTATTCGAAAGTGAAGCTAACTAGCGATATCAACTAACTTAGCGTCAAATGGTCATAATAACCCTGCAGGGCTATGTTTCACAAAGGGACAAGCCTTGTCTTGACAGGTGAATTCAATTATCTTTTAGATGGAAATGACTAGTTTTTTTTTAATTATATGTCCGTTTGGGCCTGTTTCGCAAATAGACTAATCATGATACGCAACAATTGACTGGTGTGGCCACGACAAATGACTTATCTATGACATGTTACTGATATAATTAAGACAAGTGATTAAAAAATGTAAATTTGGTTTCTTGAAAATATTTCATTTACTAGTCGCTTGACAGATTACCAACATGAAGAAAGTTGACTCAAGTAGCTGATGTTCAAGTAATGGGTGTACTAAGTAAAGTTGCACTGTTACGTAAAATAATACTTCATAATAAAATAAATGGTACGGCGCACCACACAGACTTTCTCTCTCTTTCTATAAACTCGTAAGATTTCTGAACGGAATAATGTGCATTGTATCATCACCACTCCACATAAGAACATGCATAAAATAATATACAATGATATATAATCAATGAGAAAAGAGGCGCATCTTTGTCCACCTAAGAGCATTTCAAACAGTTTAATGTCTTCCACAAGGGTCAACACTTCGTATTAAAATTTCTATTTCTGGTTAAAATTTTAACATTTTATAAGGTGTTGCAGATCTTCAAGTCATCGCATTGATATTTAATTAATCATTTATACATTTTGACCAATAAAATATGTAAATATTGACTATTGAGTCTAAAATGGAGATAGATCATTGCTATGCAAACATTTCTCCTAAGAGATTTAAGGAAAAATAACATACTTTTTTATATACTTATATTTAATTACTCTATGGCATTGGAGAATTATTGCGTTAAGACTTAAGTAGTATATGTTTACAACTAAAGCTCACAAAATTGTATTAATATATTTGCAAATATCTCAGAATCTGCTGCTTTTATAAAAATATATGTCAAATAAAAGTTTTTTATTTCTAATAGTCCTACAATTTTGCAATGATAATTTGTTTAGTTTCTCCAATAGTTGTGGAGATACGGAAATTAACGCTTCTGTAAAGTACCCTAAGAATCATTTTCATAGGAAAATGAAAATAGCCAGTTTATTTATAATCTTAATCAACGCCTAGATACGAATTTTAATCAAAATCGTTTAAGCAGATTTTGAGAAAACCAATTTTTTCTCTTTTCGCCCTTCAGTAAACTACCCTTAATTTTAAGTTTTTATAGACACACAGACAGACGGCATTGCAAAGACTATTTTTTAGGGTTCGGGGGGTCATGAGACGTCGACATCCATCAAAATTTCAGGTTTTTTTTTTTTTTTACGGTCGCAATACTTAAACTTAATGTCCAAAAAGTAAAAAAATTCATATAATTGCGTATAGTGCGAAAGTTATTGATTTTATAAAAATATGTTTCGGATAAAATATCTGTATTATAAATATATATACATATTTGTAATGCTAAGTAATTTCATATCTCAAATAGTTTCGGAGCTATTTGAAAAATTGTTAATTGACGCATCAGACCGGAGCCCTTAAAGCCATTTTGCCGAAATATTGAGGGTAGCCATTTTGTTTGAAATATTTATTAATGTTTATAAATGAAATTTAATCAAAATCGTTTGAGCCGATTTTGAGAAAATCGACTTTTTCTCTTTTTGCCCTTCAGTAAACTACCCTTAATTTTAAGTTTTAATAGACACACAGAGAGACGGCATTGCAAAGACTATTTTTTAGGGTTTGGGAGGTCATGA